>CM040189.1:81565091-81615091 GCA_022606455.1 Callitettix versicolor
TGATTTTTTATTAGATTTGTTTGTTTTTTTTAAATTAAAAAAAAATCATATACATCAACATTCTGCCTAACCTAAAACTTAATCATACATGTACCAATATTGTTTACAAGTTAATAAAGTAATCACCTCTACTTCTGTAGCAGTGGACAATCATTTATCTTGAAATCAACATTGTTATTATTTCCTTATGCATTTTAATTAGTTTTTAAAAATAGACTAGATTAAAGGTGATAGCAAGCATGATGCAGAACTTTAATCTCTAATTAAAATTTAATAACAAATGTTCAGTTAAATATTTAGTTAAGCCTATCATGAAATAATTTTAAACCAAATCTAAAATGTTTTTCATATCCTTCTTAGTTTTATTTATCATTTTTCAATAATCAAACTAACCTCTGAATAGAATTTATTTTAATAAAGATTTATATACAACTACCTATTTTAATATAGGATTTAAAATATTATTATCTTAAATGTTATCACATAAATATCAATAATAACAAATAACCAATAAATTGCCCACTTACTAGTAACACCTCACTACCAACCTTTCTACAGCAACTGCAGTTTGCTGTACTACTGTAAAAAAGGTAGTGCTACACTTTTATGTAGTGCTAATAACAGTGTTGCCAATCTCAACTGTAATAATTACCAAAGACACATAAAATTATCAACATCAATAATATACGTATATATGTATGTACGTATATATATATTATTTTATGTATTATTATATAAGGCTGAAAATTGTCTGTTTTTTTCTAAATATATATGTTTATACTTTGAGACAACAAATAGAATTGTTTATTTCTGTGCGACGCTCACAATTTCCCACAAAGATTGTTAAGGGTCTATGGACAAATTTTCTGGAAGTGGAAGACCAATCATATCCACTTCTACTTCATAATCACTATTTTTCTGAATTCAGTTTTATTTTCAAAGCGAAGTTTACGATCTTTAGCAATGTTGTTAACCTTCAAAAGATCTAAAATTGCCCCGTAGTGACGTTTGACACCAAGTACCCCCTCAACCCTTAACAAATGATTTTTTTTTAATTTGTTATATTCCAAAACTATTTCTTCTTAATTACTTTCTTAACTTATAAGACATCATAACACATCATGTATCGCTTTTCTATTTATGAGAATGTACAATGTGATAATATAAGTATTGTGAAAATAAGTATTGTGAATTTGTATTATTGGACATTAGCGTTTGAAACGCCCAGCATTGAACATTGCTGCTTTTTCGGCATTTTAATTAATTACATTTTGCTATGTAAAATTACTATTTGAGTTTACTAAGATCGTCTGTCTAAGTAGACTATCATACTGTACTAAAAATGAACCGATGGGCCTACTTCCTAAATATTTCTAAGCTGGTATTTATAGGCATTTCATAAGAAATCCATAGATAAATGAATCGTTAAGAAAGCCACTTGTATTAGAGAGATTTTAATTTTGACATTGATTTTGGACAAAACGAATATTTCACATGATCATGCTCAATGAGATCAGACTATTGAAATTAATAGGCTCGCTGAAATATAAACCACACTTGAGATTACTCGGTTCATTAACATCACTAAATTCATTCAAAAATATAACTACGACAACTGTTATCACATTGTCACATTGTCTAACATCAGTTCTTTGGAGACTTGTATAGGAGGTCAATACCTTAAATTTCATTCCAGAAGCCAAATAAGTACTCTCTTTCCATTTGCCGAAATGAACAAAAATAAAACTTGAAGAACTGACTAAAGACAGTTTTATTCAGTTGTAAGGGGACATATTTTTGTATTTCAAGTGAAATTTCTTTAAGCTGGGGTTAAGTCAGTTGTAGGATTTTTTCCAGGATTAAATTTTCTTTTTTGTTTCAAATAAATTTGTAGTAACTCTTGACTGATCAAGAATTTTTGGATCGAAACCGAGCGAGAGAGTAACATAGATCTGCTTATCTGACCGCTTGGACGAAACTAGTAGTGCGATAGAAGTTTAATTTTTATCATGACTTTTTCAAGCATATCCAATTTTTTCTACAAAATGCAACTTTTCTTTTTTTTATACATGTAACACTTAATGTTAATATCTTCATAAACTACATTAGATTATGACATAACTCAATCCTCATCATTATATCTATTCTTTTAACAATAATAATCCTCATCATCGATTGATTCCTCGTGATGCAAAACCACTTCCTTTCAACTACTTCGATATTTTCGTGTATTAACCATTATTCTTTTTCACCATTCATTACACACACCAACTCTACATTATTTTCGTTACACAAATCATAGATTAACTGAACGTATTTAACAACAACAAAAAATATTATTCAATCATAGACGTTGTAAAATTGAATTTCCGGCTTCATAAGTTGGCCATTGTAGATTTCACTGTTTCTTTCCGGTAAATTTGTGGTCGTCGCAATGCCTGGTTTTAGTGACAAGGTAAGAAAGTATTTTGTGCAGTTTTATTAAAAATAAAATAAGTTTATATAAGGTGAATACATAAAAAATTAAATTAAATGAAATATATTACTTGTTCTCTTACAGCTTTAATTACCTGGCGTAATAGTAATTTATCATTCTCCACGTGTAGTCTACTATGTAACAGTTTTTACTTCAGTTTTGACTAGGCAGACTTCTAAGCTTATCACATTTTAATGTATTAAATTAAATAATTCATTTAGACATTATTCATGACGAATTTCGCTGTTTAAAAAGAAATGTCAAAAATATTTATGCCAACTTTTTAGGTTAGGTTGGTATTCGATTTTTTTTTTAGCCTAGACCTAAGTTATTTATGTATTTTAGGTCAAATTTCGTCTGCATTAGTCCAAGTGTGCACAATAGTCGGAAAAAAGTGACTAAACACACACAAAAAATTAGGTGAAATAATAGATAAATTGTGGAATATTCCAGAATGTTTATTTTAAATATAATGGTAAAAAATTTCTTGGGGAACATAAACATTGAAGTGATTTTTAAAACTTGATTTTACCATGTTATTTCATTGGAATAATGAATTTTGTCCCATAAATATGTACTCAAACTTGTTTTGGCTTTTTTGCAATTTTTACACTAAAACATTTATTACATGCTAAATAGTAGTAATCAAAATATAAAAGTGCAGAAAAAGTAGTTACTGACCTTGTAATGAGCTTTACAGCTGATATAAAGCAGCCACTACTACTTTATAAAAATGGTATATTTTTCCTTGTACTTCCTATATTTGAATTGAAATTTGGCCAAATAACTCAGGTGTTTTTTCTAATGCCAAGTTGCGAGATTGTGTGCGTCAAATTATATACCGGGATTTTTTTATTGTATTTGTGTGTATACTGTGTTAGGTTTTTCATGAAGTACCCGACTTTCATTCAAGATTAAGTTCCTCGATGGTCTAGTGGATAGCGTACTACGCTTTCACCCCGAGGACCCGGGTTCGATTCCCGGCGAGGGCTTGGCATTTTCATATGCTATAAATCATCCCATCGTCTGCATTAACCCAAGTGTGCACAATAGTCGGACGTTAAACACAAAAAAAAAAAAAATCCTGTGGTTTCCACACTTTTATATTTTGTATTATAACATACATGCTTCAGCATATGTACATAGATTGAAACTAAACGGAGAAGATTAGCAGGGCCCTGCACAATTATTATTAATATTGGGCATATAATAAAGCATTTTAACTTTATTAATGAAAACCAGAATAAGTTAATACATTTTCGGTTTTTCCAGACTACAATTATAGACTGTAGTACAGTAATTTAAAATGAATTTAGTAGCCAAATTGAACTCTTTATACATACACACTAGCCTACATTTTAGGCTAGCACTTTGCACTTTTATTACATACATTTTTGCCAGAGGCCTATTCAGTATTTTCTTTTTACTATGAAAGTTTTACGACCATATTTCATTTCATGGTATGTTGGCATTCCTTTATGTTATAAAATGCTTGAAATGTCATAAATATCCTAATTTGTAAACAATTTGTTATAAGACTTATCACTTCTTGGTTATAACTATAAATATAGTAGGGCTATATAGAATTTCAGTACATAATAAAAGATGTTAATGCTGTAGCTTATTCTAATATAAACTTCATGAACTGCAGAAAATTACAAGTTAGATCTACTGTAATCACTTATGTTACATTGTTTAATCACTTCTGATATTTTTCATATTTAAAGTAGTGTATTAATTGTTGATTTTGGAAAAACTCTGATATGTTCACTTAAAAATGTATTAAAAATTGTTTTATTCTCTTTTTTTTGTGTTTAACGTCCGACTATTGTGCACACGTGGGCTAATGCAGACGATGGGATGATTTATAGTGTATGAAAATGCCAAGCCCTTGCCGGGAATCGAACCCGGGTCCTTGGGGTGAAAGCCTAGTATGCTATACACTAGGCCACCGAGGCGATCTGTTTTTTTCTCAGCAAACAAACAAAATGACTAATTTGTTTTAATTATTTCATCAGGCACATTCCTGTAGCATTTATGTACTTGAATTCTCATTTGATTAAGTAAAAACGTTGTAGTGAATAATTACATATTATTGGTTTTAGAAGTGAACAGTATTATATTAAAATGAAGTTCAATTTGCCTGGATGTAAAATTTAAAATTATCCTATAGAAATTAATCTTTGCTAAATAAAAATAAATGCATATACAAAATCTGTTGTAGATCTTTTCCGTTTTAAAGAAGTATAATAAAAAGAAATTCTTATTATGGAAGTTTGTTTAGAGAAGTTTGACTGTATTTAAATATATATTATTTTTCAGCTTTGTCAGTTTTAAAATGTGTTATATATTAATTACAAATTTGGTTAAAATGGCCGGTGTGCTAAATGCTAATAACTTTTATTTACAGGCAATATTAATAGATGGCCGTGGCCATCTATTGGGGCGCTTGGCTGCTATAATTGCAAAGACTATTCTACAAGGCAATAAAGTTGTCGTTGTTCGTTCAGAGCAAATCAATATTTCTGGTAACTTTTTCAGGTAGGTACATGAATTAAGAGTTTTAATCATGTTATAGTTCTGTTTAAATCAATTACATCATCAAAAAACTTGAATTTTCAAGGGAAATATTATGATAACTGCAAACTATGAAAACTTTTTACCTCTAATAGTATGTTGGTTTTTTAAAAAAGCCTTTTGGAATGTGTAGTTATTTTTACTCCTAAGGTCACTGCAATAGCGCCAGGAAGGCAGGTATAGCAGGTGTGGATGATATATACATGATGACTGATACTATCGTGGATGATTGATATTCATTGTTCTAGATCTTATAGGTGGTAATGTATTGATTTAGACTTGTAATACTGAATTGATCTTTATTTCTTACGTTATCACTTCCATCGGGATCGTAACTTATGATTCTGAACTATTAATTGCAATATGTATGTAGAAAGTAATTTTTATCCACTAAAATTATTTGTTGATTTCCCTATTTTCCAACATTTTAGTTATTTGATATCACAGCTCATTTAGGTTGGGTAAGAAAAACGTATCTAATGTATAATTTTGTCTTCTTCATACGCCTCTAATATATAATTTTGTCTTCTTCATACGCTTCTCTATTAAGCTAAATCCTATTTCTGTTAGGTTTACTTAGTGTTATGGTAAGTGTGTGTTAAGAGATAGATGGAAAAAGAAAAACAACAGATACAATAAGATATATCCATGTAGATCAGTGATGCTGGTACAGGCCTTAATTCCTAAATATATAGACTGTTATAAGCTTTCACTCTCCGTTTACACCAGTCACTAGTTCTTATTAGTCTAACTGTCAAATAGTATGGAATTTCTATTTACTTTTCATTTATTTTTCAGGAGCAAGCTGAAATATTTATCCTTCCTTAGGAAGAGATGCAATGTTAACCCTGCACGTGGACCTTTCCACTACAGAGCTCCAAGTAAAATTTTATACAGAACAGTAAGAGGTAGGTTTTTCCATGTTTAGATCAGTTTTATTTTATTTATTTTTTTTATGGAAAATATTGTTGAAGTTGTCATTTCCAACTTCCTAAATAAACTGTGCTTCGGAAAAGTAGTTAACATTAAAAAAAATAATGCAACTCAACCTATTAGTCACCATGGCAATGTTTATTCATCACAGTATTTGCTGGATGAGTTAATCAGATGAATGTCATTTCTTGTCCTGGTTTATGCATATTTTAACATGAAAACATCTTTAAAATTGATGCTGGGTATACATAGTCGTCACGTCCAAGTTGGTGATAATTTCTATCAGAATAATAAATCATCAGATAAAATCTTTTAAAATATTATCTGGCGTTTTTGTTTTTTTTTTTTTTTTTACTAGACAAGATTGATGTTTTCAATGAATAACTACAACTGCCCATTTTATAATAGCCAAGCGCAAAAACATTGACATCAATGTTTATAACATCAAAGGCAAAAGCCATGCAGTAGTTGCAAGTTTTTTATGAGTTGGCAATTATTGTTACTATTGAGTCAACCAATGAGTCATATAGTGAGTGGTTCTTGTAAAAAGTTTTTATACTAAAAAAAAAATATATAAAATAATTTAATAAGCTGTAGAGAAGCAAAAAATCCTACATAAACTATTTTGGAACTATTAAATGAATTGTCTTTAATAATAAATATATCTTTGTAATTTGAATTATAATTTTTTGAATTTTTGACATTACATTAGTTGAATATAACAGTTAGACCCAGTCATCCATGTAAATAAGAGCTTAAGAACTAAGATAAAACTAACGTTTATAAACAATAAGTTAGTTGTCTCTTTGACATTTATCAACAAGTAAACATTCAGTTGTGAAGCAAGATGCTTGCAAGCTGTGTAAGCCTTATCTAATCACCAATGTAAGGAACTTAAGGTCACATAGACACCATGAGGTGCCAGGCTGACCTGGCTATTATTCTGTAAGTAACTTTGATCACATTACCCCTAATGCCTACTGTATAACGGGTGCATGAAATATACTAGCTCATATTGTTTCTCAGTATTGTATGCCTCACAATAAAGCTTTTAAAGATTTACATATCTTTTCTGCTCCTCATTAAATGTACTGGATGCTTCTTTATTTGTTTCACCCAACTTTGGGGTACACTAAATCAATCACTTTTTAATGTTCTGTGCCCTCCTCGTAGCTCAGTATTGCTTCATTCATTGTGATCTTGCTTTTCTTTCTTCGTCAGAGATTTGGATCGTTCACTTGGATTTGACATTTCCTTGGAACCGTTGTTTCTTGTCCTTGGTTAATACAGACATCTTGGTTAATAGCATCTTGCACTGGATGCTATTATACAGAATAAATTTTTTACTTTTTGTAAAAAATTGTTAGCACAGTAAAATCTATAATAGCATTGAAGAGAACATAGTTTTCACCATTATAAAAAGATTTCCGCTGTAGAGAGAGCTTAACCAAAACATGTATAAAATATGTTTTTATTTGTAAAACTTGTGCATTATTTTTAATTTAAGTATTGAGTGCATTATAGAAACAAAACTGTATGAATTAGATATTACTGTTGTGAGAAAAGGCAATATTTTACCGAAACCACTGCAGAACAGATTCACAAATTCCTTCAAATTCTGGCTTTCAAATTTTTTTAAAGCTATTCCCTTTATTACAGGGCTTTATTATTTTAACAGAAGAACTAGCTAAATTAAAATTTTGGCTAACTTCTACTTGCTTCACACCTTACTCTAACTCAGCGAAACTTTAAATTTTACATCTAATGATAAAATTTTTCGTTTAGATGCTAATACACTATGCTGTAAAAGTATAAAAAAATAGTGCACTGCTTTTAACACTCAAATGACATGTTGACATATTGAGAAATAGGGTAGAGTAGGAAGTGTGCATGTGTTTCACCACTATAGAGGTGGTGAAACAAAATTCTTGCAATTTTGTTGGCCATAATAGAGGAAGTTACAATATATATTTTTACTATAGGATGGTACTACCACATTTTGCTGTTTAGAGAGATTTTACTGTATTGTATCTTACTTTGATTTATATTTTTAGATTTTATGCTTTGGAATGTCACTGACCAACAAAAACGTTCAAACTGTCCACTTTTATGATTTCAAAATTTTCAAATTATTCAAGTTTGGCTGTATAAACTTTGTATTAAACTGCAAATTTATACCCATACATTCTATCTTGTAATATAAATATTTAACGATATTTGTTTATAACTATAATTTAAATATCCTGTTTATAAGTGGATAATTTTCAGGTTAAATTTGTCTTTTATTCAACAGAAAGATAGATGACCTTTTGTTTTGTTAAAGGAATGGTGCCCCATAAGACCGAAAGAGGGAAAAAGGCTCTCAGACGCCTGAAAGCGTATGAAGGGTGCCCACCTCCATTTGATCGCCGAAAGCGTTTGGTAGTACCAAAGGCTATGCGTGTTTTGTGTTTAAAACCTGGCCGTGCATACTGTCACCTGGGTAGGTTATCGTACGAGGTTGGTTGGAAGTACAAGGATGTTGTTCGAGCTCTTGAAACAAAACGTAAAGTCAAGGCAGTGTTCAGTATCCGCAAGCGTGATGGATTAAAGGTATTTATATCTAAATTAATAAAAAAAAAAAAATGGCTAAGAAAATTAGCCTTTCTTATACTATTTATGATATGGTATAAATTTAATTAATCAGCATATTCAGAATAATGACAAGCAAAGTATCAATTTTCTAATATTTGCTTGTTATATTACGTTTAATTAGAAAATTAACAGATTAAAAAATCTGTCCATAATGTATGCATTAATTTATGTTCATAAAACGTAAAATGTATGTTTACTTTCAATATATATATATATATATTCTAAATGCATTATTTCTAAAAGAAATCTGAAACAAAATTAAAGGAATTCATCGTATTTATTACCAAAAAAAATTAGTACATTATTGTTGAAAGAAAGGTAAAGCAGAATTAAAAAACTTTATGATGAAGCTTATTTTATCTTCTACCTTACATTATCTGAATTCTATGGCAAGTAAACATTATCTGAAGGGTTCTTTGCCCATTTGGGTTATTTGTAAATTGCAATTTCAGTGGGTTATCCATTGCGCATTACAATAGTCATCTCGCTCAAAGAAGGTGACATCATATTTACAAAAAAAAGTTAAGATTAAAAATTAGAATTTCATGGTAGTCGATGCTCATTTTTTATTATAACGCTTAAAGCATATAAAACAAAATTAAAGAACTTGATGATGTAAATTATTTATCTTTACCTACATTATCTGAATACAATGAAAGATAAACATTTTCTGAAGGGTTCTTTATTTGTTAAGGTTATTTGTATTTTAAGCAAGAGAAATTGAATTTGTTTTGTTGAAAGAAATGTTAAAGAACTTGATGATGTAAATTATTTATCTTTACCTACATTATCTGAATACAGTGAAAGATAAACATTTTCTGAAGGGTTCTTTATTTGTTAAGGTTATTTGTGTTTTAAGCAGGAGAAATTGAATTAGTTTTGTTGAAAGAAATGTTAAAGAACTTGATGATGTAAATTATTTATCTTTACCTACATTATCTGAATACAGTGAAAGATAAACATTTTCTGAAGGGTTCTTTATTTGTTAAGGTTATTTGTGTTTTAAGCAGGAGAAATTGAATTAGTTTTGTTGAAAGAAATGTTAAAGAACTTGATGATGTAAATTATTTAACTTTACCTACATTATCTGAATACAATGAAAGATAAACATTTTCTGAAGGGTTCTTTATTTGTTGAGGTTATTTGTGTTTTAAGCAAGAGAAATTTAATTAATTTTGTTAAAAGAAATGTTAAAGTTAAAGAATTTTATGATGTAAATTATTTATCTTTACCTACATTATCTGAATAAAATGAAAGATAAACATTTTCTGAAGGGTTCTTTATTTGTTAAGGTTATTTGTGTTTAACGAGGGGGACTCAAAATAACCTGAAATATTTTTAAAATGTGTTTTCTTAATTTTCTGTAGAAACTACAACTAGTCTTCTTCAAAGTACTCTCCATTGGTGCTGTACTACACTTATCTAGTCGTTGGTGCATTGTTTGACACTTTTTTAAATTCATCTGAAGTAACGCCTATTAATGCTCTAGTCATTTCCTGTTTTATCTCTTCAACATCAGCAAAACACCTTCCAATCATGTCTTTTTTCATTGGAGGGAACAAAAATAAATCGCATGGAGCTAAGTCCAGATAGTAGTTTCAGATTTTCATACCCGGTGGTTCAGGGTTTTCATACCGTTTCTTGTAAAAAATTGGCGAATGCTGAGAGCAGTGTGCGATGGAGCGTTGTCATAATGAAAGAACCGATCGCCCAATAGAAATCAGGGTGTTTACTTCTCACATTGTTGTGCAATCTTTTTAATATTTCTAGGTAGAATGCTTGGTTAAGCAAATTCTGACTTGCTGGAACAAATTTGTAATCCACCAGACGTACATTGTTTTCACTTCAGATTTCACCTGCTGAGCTTTTTTTGGTCAAGGAGAATTCACAGTTTTCCAGTGACTGGACTGCTGTTTTGACTTAGGATCGTAACCGTAGCACCACGATTCATCTCCTGTAATAATTTTGAGGGAAAATCTGAGTTATTATCAAACTGACTCTTCATTTCATGACAAGTTTCAATGCAACGCTCTTTTTGATGTGCAGTCATCATTAGCAGGACAAATTTTTCAGAAACTTTCGAAAATTTTTCAAATCTTGCGATAAAATTCGTTGAACTGAGCTCCACAACAACTGGGTAATCTCAACAAGTTTGTCAATGGTCCTACGTAAATTTTCATAAATTAATTCTCGGATTGTGGTGACATTTTCATCGATTCACAATGTTGAAGGACGCCTGGGGCATTGGTGATCTTCAGGTCGCCATTTCATCATTCTTAAAAGCGGCTAAACAACTCTTATACTTACATTTTACCCAAGTTTTGTAAGCATTTTTTTAACAAAAAAATAGTTTGTTACTTTTTTCAAGAAGAAAATAAGATTTCACTGCTGTGCGTTGTTCATAATTGGTCATCGCAAAAAAGACGCTTATACAAAACTACTTTTACAAAAAAATTCACTGGACACAAGCACAACTTTCCAGACTGATGGTACTTTGCAGACTGACTTGCAAGAAATGTAACTAGATCATCATAGCAGCCCAACAACATACTGCAAGTACCAACCTAAGAACAACAAAATTCTTAGTAGGGCCTACTTGTTTATGAGGGCATAAGTATATAAATTGTTTAATTACAGTTTTGTGGAAAAAAAGATAGAACAAATTTAAATTTATCAATATTTAATACTTATATGCTATTTTCTTTTATTCTTAATGGTGCTTATTTATTCTTTTTTTTTTTACAGAAATTAACAAAGTTGGCAGGAGAGAAAATTAAGAAGCAAGCGGCTCCATTCACAGAAATCATAAATTCATATGGTTACCAATAAATTAATGGAATAACCAAATAAAACTTCTTGTTTTATACTTGCTTTTTTGTTTTCATGTATTTGCTTCCTACTTTCATTAAGTATTTTATTATGATCTAATAGATACCTTTGTATCTATTAAAAAAAAAAATTTTAATTAAAGTTTTTGTTCTAGTATTTAACAAAAACCAGTGCTGAAAGGATTTATATGGAACTATTCCTATAGTTCAAAGAGTGAATCTAGTCCTTTGGCAATACTGGGAGGACGCAGTGTTGTGTGATGGCTCACCAGTAGATTTAACCAGCATCTTGTTTACACATCTTAGTTTATAGTGAGGAAACAATCTTGCAACACTACATTTCTACGATTTCTTAGTTAAAGGTACAATTATTGCGAATAGACTCATCCCTCAACAGGTTAGGCTCATGATGCGGTATATAAGTGTTTTTTTTTTTTAAGTTTTGTGCTTCAGTGATAATAATCTTAACGGTTTTTCACTGGAAAAAATAGTAATGTGTTATTAAAAACTATACTTAAGTCTTTTTCTAACCAGAGGGAGGGCCATACCATATACAAATGGCATATACAAATATACTTTAGGCATGGCCCTAAGAGTTATAGTTAACTCTCTCAATATATATATATATATATATATATATATATATATATATATATATATATATATATATATATGTGTGTGTGTGTGTGTGTGTGTTTTACTATCTTGTTTTGTAGTGAACCTAGCTTAGATTTTTAGCTGTAGTTCCCCTTGTTTGAAAAGAAAATTGATTTCACCATCTTGGATCAACACTAAAAACTGTATAAATTAGCATTCTGATTAATCAAAATCTATTGACATTGAGAAAAAATACCCCCCTGTAGGGCGCATATTTTAATGCTGATTATAAGGGTGAAATCAGAATTTCAAAAGGTATGAAAGAAAAATTCTTTCTGAAATTCGCTCCGTCATATTAGCGAAACAGCTCTATACTGTGATTGTTTTTATTATTATTATTACATTGTATTGCACCTATAAACATTTTATAAATTAGAATGACATAACTAGCCTACTAAAAAATATTTGTTATTTAACTTTGTTTTGAGCGCTAGTCTTTTACTCTTAATTTCAACTTTGTTTCAAAATTGTTCATTTGCATTAATATTATTTTGGATTTTACTTTAAATAAATTAAAGGACTACTATACAATATTTACAATGACATAACATTAAACAGAACATAACCTAACAGTGGACAAGTCAAAATGAATTATTAATAAAAACATGTACTATCTAACAAGTACAGAAATGAATAGTATTTGGGTAGTCGGGTGCCGTTAAGGTAACTAATGTGTCTATTCACATTAGCCTAATTGTAGCATGATCTGAATACTCGCACATCAGAAGCCATGTTACAAAGGCTTTTAGCTTAAAAGAGGTCCTGTCTATTCCAAAAGCATCAGTAACTACAAACATATCATCCACCCTTCGAATTTACAAACTTTCATTATGAACATATGAAATCATATGTTTTTTACTATATTATGTATTAAATGAAGTAACACCGCCTTAGAGCCTTTAATTACAAACTCCAACTGAGTAGACTACATTGTACAAAAACAGTTTAATAAAAGTGTGTTTAATGTTCACTCATTACAAACAGTATTTTATACAGTACACAAAATTAATTGGATAACTGAATAGTTTTACAGTACTGTATTACTCAAGAAACCCAACTGTTGACCTGTATGTGAGCACAGCATTGTTAATTTGTTGTGAGAGGAGTATGTAGTACAGTCAACTCTACAACACATCAAAAGCATCTACAATACATTTTACTACTTACAGACTGGACACTGTGTAGATGTTTTATAAACATAATGTGACTACATATTGTGGTCTATGGATGTTCACAAAATATATATAGTTCTTTACCTGGCTGGATCAACTTCGCTTAGTATTGTGTGTAGTAGTACAAAGTGTAAGACAACTGAATCAGTATATTGTATATAGTACACAAAGTGTACGAGAACAGCTGAATAACTTTAAAATCGGTATGTTGTGTATAATACACAAAGTGTACTACGAGGGCTATTAAGAAAGTAGATTACGTTTTTGGATAAAAAAAAAACTAAGTACAGGAAAAAAATTTTATTATATACATTTGAAAGAGGAACTAAAATACTATTTTTCGACATAATCGCCAAACAAATTTAGACATTTGTCATATCGGTGAACTAGCTTTGAAATTCCCGTGTCGTAGAATTCCGCCGCCTGTGACGCCAGCCAGTCAGTCACGCCCGTGAGGGACAGGAAAGGTGTTCTTCTGGTTGACTTCCTAGAACGTGGAGCAACCATAAACTCAGAAAGGTATTGCCAAACATTACGAAACTTAAGACGAGCTATCCAGAACAAGCGGAGAGGAAAACTGAGTGCAAAAGTGTTGTTTTTGCACGACAATGCCCACCCTCACACGGCAAATCGAACAAAAGACGTCTTGACGGCCTTCAAGTGGGAGATTTTCCCTCATCCACCCTACAGTCCGGACCTGGCACCTAGTGATTTCCACTTATTCCGAAGATGAAGACTTGGCTTGCAACACAGCGCCGATGACGGCGCAGATCTCATGGGCGGGCGTGACTGACTGGCTGGCGTCACAGGCGGCGGAATTCTACGACACGGAATTTCAAAGCTAGTTCACCGATATGACAAATGTCTAAATTTGTTTGGCGATTATGTCTAAAAAATAGTATTTTAGTTCCTGTTTCAAATGTATATAATAAAATTTTTTTCCTGTACTTAGTTTTTTTTTTAACCAAAAACGTAATCTACTTTCTGAATAGCCCTCGTATATAAGAACAATTGAATAACTTTACAGTCAGTATATTGTGTACAGTACACAAAGTGTATGAGAACAGCTGAATAACTTTATAATCAGTATGTTGTGCACAGTACACAAAGTGTGTGAGAACAGTTGAATAACTTTACAATCGTTATGTTGTGTTCAGTACACAAAGTGTATGAGAACAGCTGAGTAATTACATTTTTTAAGGCGAAAAGCACCTTGAGGCTATTATTGCCTCCCTAAATGTAAGTGTGTGTTAGACTCGGGTACCGTGAGGGACGTTTAAATCCTCTCAATAGGTGCAGCTAGTCTGCACTCCCCTGCGGGGGAATAACTTTACAATCGATATATTGTGTACAGTATACAGTGTGTGAGAACAGATCAATAACTTTACAATGAGTATATTGTGTATAGAACACAAAGTGTACGAAAACAGTTGAATAACTTTACAATGAGTATATTGTGTATAGAACAAAGTGTACGAAAACAGTTGAGTAAATTTACAATTAGTATATTGTGCACAGTACACAAAGTGTGTGAGAACAGTTGAATAACTTTACAATGAGTATATTGTGTGTAGAACACAATGTGTATGAAAACAGTTGAATAACTTTACAATCAGTATATTGTGCACAGTACACAAAGTGTGTGAGAACAGTTGAATAACTTTACAGCAATAATTAAAATAACATTTATTAGTATATTTTTGGTCGAAGTATATAAAGACTTCATAAAGTGTGTACGAGACAGCTGAATAACTTTACAAATAGTATATTTACTTACACTACACAAAGTGTATGAGAATAGTTTAAGACAATGCTGTACCATTCATAATGTGTATGACAAAAATTTAATGACTAGTATAATATTGTTGTGTATATATATATATATATATATATATATATATATATATATATATATATATATATATATATAGTACATAAAATTTGCAGAGTTAAACCTAGGCATTTGTAGTCCTTGTGCTTGCTTGTAGTAAATAAATTAATAAAAGAGTAAGTATAAAAAGGTAAATATTTATAATGGTGCAATAGAAAATAAATGTTAAACAAGCAAAAAGTTGAAATTATTAGAATTTTCAGTTATTTTTGCTTCATTTATCTAATTGTGAGGTTAGATAAATATCTTAAAACTCACCTCAAAGGTTGTAATAATTATTTAAAAATTATTTGTAGCCTACTTGAAAATAGAGGAATGTTTATTTATGCTGTACAATCATTATCTTACAGTAGTATGAACATTGTAATTAACTAACTTTCTAATTAAAATGGCAATATCTATTTGATTGACTATTAGATATAATTAAAAGAAGTTCAATTAAAACACAGATCTTTATTATAATTCATAAAAAATGGCTACTACCATAATTTTTTCAGTCAACAAATTAAATTTGAGAGCTAAGTTCATGCGATGTTTTTACTGAATTAACCCTGTCTCTTACACCATTACTGCTTAGACAAAGTGAACGAAAAAATGGCCATCTTTGTAGTACATAAATATATGGATCTAGAGTAAAATGCAGAGCCATTAAAATGTCTGCAGTTCGGAAAAACATCATGCTTGAAATAGAATGGCGGTAGATCTGAGCCATAGGAATAGATACCTTAAACATAGAAACAAATATTTGATTAAAATTATATAATGTATTTCATTTTTATTTACACACCTTATTGGTATTTTTGAAAAAATTATTTTTATTTTAAATATTTCAATATTCATAGTTATGACTTAATACTGTGTACAACTTAATTGAGAATAACTAATTATACAATATTATAGTTCATTACTCAGATTTCATCAGCATGGATTATTGTAGATTTTCAAATTAGTTTGAAAACATTGGAAAAAATTACAACCATCAGGTTCATTTTCGTGGAATTTGTACATTTTATATAGTTATTTATACAGACTTTAACATTGATTACGATCGTGAAATCAACTTTTAAAAAAGTAATATAAAACATGATTTTTTTAAAGATTTGAAATTATCAACATTTTGAAACAGATAAAAGGCTTTGCTGAAAAAAAATTTGTCCTAGCTACTGTATTACCTAAACTGGTTTTTTCCCAAAGTTCGAATCAAACTGCTTAAATTAGCTTGTTTTTGATTAATATTGAAAGTATGAAAATGAACTCTGAATGCTGTCAAGCAACACATCAACTTAATAGAAAAGGAAATAGTGGTGGTTAAGTGGTTTTTTACTACTTTTATATACATTTTTTTAGATTTAGCAGGGAAGTAGTTCTATATTTTTCACAGTCTTTGGCTAGACCCTGTACAAAACACATTCTACCCTGAAAAAAGGTAAGTATTTATAATGGTGCAATAGAAAATAAATATTAATTGTGTATTTAATAAAAGTAAAAATTTAAAACACATACCATTGTAGGCATCCAACATAAAACAAACACTACACACAGAAGTGCCATGAGCCGGGCGAATGCTAATTCTTCCCTTGTGCAAGCATTGTAAGTAAGAGACTGGTTGCGGCTGATTCTGCGAGCAAGAACTTTATGCTTGTTGTCGCAACGCCCAGTCCTGCACAAAGCCCTCATAACAGCGAGGTTGCAACATACAATACACACACACAGTAGTGTTCCTGCAAATACATACAAATATTGAAAACTACTGTAAATTTCCATTATATTAAAAATTTTCAAATACCTACTTAAAAGTCTTACAAAATCTTTTTCAGAGAAATACTAACCTAGCAAGAAGTAGCTAATCCCTGATGTGCAAATACCATGCACATCTAAACATTATAGTTATTATTATTAATTTTTTTAATTGAATTAATTATTTTTTATACAATGAGAATTTATTTAATTTGCATGTGTAAATAACAATACTACAAAATAAAAGAAATATAATATTTTCAATTTAATTAAAAGTATATTCACACAAAAATAAATTTGTTTATGTAAAAAAATTAATCTAAACTATGCTTCTGACTCAAATCTGCAAAACTATGGGGTTAAACCAGCACCTTGACCCATTTTCTCTAACATGACTCAGTTTAGGTCAGAATTTTTTTAAAGTCAGTAGGGATGTGATTAGACATAACAAGCTAATCTTTAACCATAGCTTTAACCTTTAAATTACTAAAAATCTTTGTTAAACACATAGTAAAAACATACATAATGGATATAAAAAATAATTTTAAGAGAAATTGTACTTATTACCATATATATTGTTGATAGCAATCTATGTCTACTCAATGACTCAACAAGACAAATCACCAAATTCTGTAAATACCTCAATAACATACATCAATGCCTGGCATATAGAACTAAAAAAAAAAAAAAAAAAATAACAATAATATAAATTATATAAATCTTATCATAAACAAAATGAACAATAGACATAGTTTCAAAATGAAGCCTACTCAAACCTTTCATAGAATATAAGCTTCATCCAGAATTATATAGAAAATGGCTACAAATACTAGGTTTTAAACGTTCATGTGGGACTATAATTTTACTGATGAAAACTAATAAAACCTATTAGTTTATACTGGTTGCCAATCTTTGATAAACAAAACCACAACATTTTTTAAAATCATGGCTATAATGTTTCAAGCAAGACCAATAAAACAGATTTTGAACCATATTAAACCCTAAGAGCAATTATTCTGGTCCGTCATTAATGCAATAATAAAACTCCTTTGCTACAAAATTAAAAATTAATATCAAACTAGTAAAATTATATTACAGTAATCTGATTAAATTTTTGCCACCATAATTATTACTTTCAGAGAGGTACCAAACAGATTATAAACAGATCTTGTAAACACAGGTTTTTCACTTTGGAATCCTTCTAAGGATGGTAACTACAATATTATTAAAATGTACATCATAGTAAAATAATTTAACTAACTTGGTATTAATTTTCCATTTCATATTAAGTATTCAATTTGTGGCAAACAGATTTCATTATTTGTATATCATGCCACATTGCTCGTTGCATATTTGTGTTCTGATAGTGATATAAGTAAAGTAATGATTGAAACAAGCATCGTGTTGGTCAGACTGGTGGATTCTTTAAAGTAAAGTTTAATGAGTATTTACAAAGCAGAAAAAACAAACACAAAAAGTTTTAATTTGCTGAATGTTTAATAATTAACCGACAATTAATTATATCAGTATATATACAGGATAACACTTCTCTACTGCATAAAATGAATAAAGGTCAAGAAAGAGTTTGAGATTTGTAAATAAATGCCATAAGAGCGAGCTTAGCAAAAATTAAAAATTGTTTCACCTCAAACCGCATATTTCAATACCAAAAGACAAACTGATGTTATTAAAGTACTGATATAAAACTGTACAAAGTGCAACCAAGATAAGAAACAGAATCCTACTAGTAAACATTAACCAAACAAACATTTAAACATTTGACCACAATTCAGGAACGAAATAAGTTTGTTTTTTTTATGTATACTATACTTTTTCCTGGTAGAGTAATGTGGATCAGCATTTATTTGCAAGTGAAAAGCGTGGGGATGAAACAGATTGACTAGTGCTTTAAAAACCTCAGACACACTGGCCGTAGGTTTTCTTATATAAAATGTACTCCTTATTCAGGGTGTGTTTCTTTGTAATTCAGGAGGTGGTTATATTGATCAAAATAAAGAATCTCTAGAATGACTAAGCCAATTGAGTTAAAATTTGATTTTTTTTTTTTTTTTTTTTAAGGCGAAAAGCACATTGAGGCTATTATCGCCTCCCTAAAAATAAGTGTAAGTGTAAAGTCGTAAATGTAGTGTTGTAAGTGTGTGGTTAGACTCGGGTACCGCGAAGGACGTCTAAATCCTTTCAATAGGTGCAGCTAGTCTGCACCCCCCTGCAGGTGGAAAAATAAATCCTGCAAAACAGTAGTGGTACACAAACATCATTTGACACTGAAAGGACCATCCTTTAAAAACAAAACCTACAAAATAGTAGCAGCAGAAATTTTTATTGTTCCTCCTAATGGGGCACCAAATGTTTCATCCCTTTAAAACGGATCTTGCAAAATGAAAGTGTCATAAAAGCATAGTGATATTGTAATACTGAAAGGTTCAGCCCATCAAAATGAATTCTGCAAAACAAGAGGCAGAAATTCAACAAAGAGTTTATCCCAATAGAATGAACACAGTAATATTAGAGCAGAATAAATGAATATTTTGCACGTAAAGGCCCATCTTGTTGAAATGAATATAGCAAAACAGGAGCATCGTATGGGTCCCCATTCCATTTAAAATTCATCACATAACATGAATGGGAAAAACTATATATTATGACATCTCTACAGCTTTTAGCAAACTTACACTCCAGACAAATAGGGAATAGTGGAGTGTGCTTTTTGCTGCAAAGAGATCTAAAAAATGTGTGCTTTTGTAAAGACTGAATGAATGTTAAACTGTGTTATAAGTTGAAATATTGTATTTCACAATCAGTAACACTCAATATAAAACACTGATAGTCACTATCTGTTCTCCAGTTAGCAAAATAAATAAAATAGTTATTTTTCAAAATGAGTTATCAGTTTTATTTATAGGTTAGGCTTAGGCTATATGAACGTAAGTTAGCATATCAAACTGACAAATAAATTTACATTTAAATTGTAACAAAACTGCCGGCGGAGGCAGCTGGAGCAGCTGATGGGCTTAGCGACCCCACCATACCTCTAGCTCATTCTACTCTCACTCATTTACTCCACATACACACACACACTCTCTCACACACACACAAACACATACACACCCGCAAGGGGGTGCAGACTAGCTGCACCTAGTGAGAGGACCTAGACGAACCTCGCGGCACCCGAGTCTAACACACACTTACATTTACAGCACTACACTTACAATTTACACACACACGCACATTTAGGGATTTGCTGTTCTTGTTCCGTTATGTCTGGGAGTGGCAATACTGTTTAGTTTCCTTTGGCGGGGCCAAGTATGTGGAATCTGATGTGTGCCTAGCACTGCCGAGGACCGCTGATGGGACAAGTGCTGGAACCGAGCAGCCTATAGGCGCCTGGCAAGCACATGGGTGTCGGAGCCTATGATTGGGTCTATCGAAACAAATGGTTGCATTCTGTGAGTACATAGAGGGCGGCTGCCAGTGGTACTTGGGTTTGGGGAACTGTAACTTTGTACCGGAACCCATTCCTAAATATTCTGGAGTGCTGACAGACATGTATTTCGGCTCCAGGATATTGGAGGTCCCCCTCCAATTTATTGGGGATTCTCGCTTTAGTTCGAGTATCCTGGGCTACTGGTTACTGGTGACGTTTGGGTGCACCCTGTACCATTTGTTCGAGATATCAACATTCGTGGAATCGCTCGGTAACGAAATTATGGAAAATAAAATAAAACGCCAAAAATTCGTTAAAGAGGTCTCGTTCGACTACGTCGAACAGGTCTGTTGATAGAAGTGGGAGTCGCGAAAATCTGAAGGAGATGAGTGCTGTACCTCTTCAGCAACCATCCCCTAGATTTTTAATATTTAAAAATTCTGAGGAAGGTTAGGACCTGTCTAAGGTGTCGCTCTTCCTCATTAACAAAGCAATCGTGGGAAGAGCAGGCTCTGTAGCTTCTATCAAGAAGCTGCAAAACGGGACGCTGTTAGTGCAGACAAGTAGAGACAAGCAGAGCAGAATTATGTCTTTCTTCGAGAAAATTAAGATTACGGTGGAACCATACAGATCTTTGAATTCCGCTAAAGGAGTGGTAACCTGTAGAGATCTCCTCCATTTAGACCTGGAGGAGATAAAGTCGGAATTAGCATTGGAGTCGGTTACAGACGTACAACGGATTCTGAGGAACGAGAACGGGGAAAAAGTTCCAACCGCGCCCCTCATATTGACTTTTGGAAAGCCTGTTATCCCGGAATACATATTTGCTGGGTATCAACGGCTTTCTGTTCGTCCTTACGTGCCAAACCCAAAACGATTCTTTAAGTGTCAGGGTTTTGGACACGTGAGTTCTGCATGCAGAAGGCCCGAAATATGTGGTAATTGTGGTTCCAATAGCCATAATAGTGACAATTGCTCGGATGACCCAAAGTGTTCCAATTGTGGTGGAGATCATCCGGCTCGTTCCTTTAACTGTCCAAAGCTTAAGGACCAGAAAGCAATTCTAGCAATTATGGCTAAGTATAAAGTCTCATTTTCAGAGGCGAAGAAAACATTCAAGAGCTCCAGAGGAATGGAAATTTTTACTGAGGAATGGGAATAAATACTGAGTGAAAATTTTTTGCCGCTGTCGCGTCTAGCAGCAATGCTTCTTGCCGCAACTGTGAAGAGCTGACAAAAACCGTAAAAGTTTTAACCGAACAAGTAGCTCAACTCTTATCTCTGTTTTCTTCTGGTAACACTCCTGTTCCTATTTCTAAAACATCTTCTTTCACTGTAGACAACTTTTCGAAAGATATTAAGTCAACTGCCGCTAAAACTCAAGCTTTAAAGTCACTTGTGACTAAAACTTCGAAACCTGCAAGTCCCGAGGTAATTCCATCTGCTTCGAACTTGGGGACCCGAACCAAGTCATAAGTGCTAAAGCCTGCGTCGAAAAACGTTTCTCCTGGTCTCGCTTATTTTTTAAAAAATCAAACTTATATCCACCAGTAGTTGCGTCTAAGACTTCAGAAAAGAAGTTGATTAAAAGTACAGCTAAGCAAGATAAAAAACCAAAATTGGAGCCGCTTCAAAAGCGGCTTCTTCCAAAACAAACACATCTGCAGAGTCCGACATAAATCACAGAAGTGATTTGATGTCGATAGACTCTGATAAATCTAAACTAATATGTGACAAAAACGAACAGAACCCGCTGCTATATCAATTTATTATATTTCAATGTCTGCATTTTTCATTAACAACAATGTGAAACAGTGGAATATTAATAGGATAAGAAGCTACATCGAAGATCTCAAAGTTCTTGTGCGAGATTCATCTCCTCTAATAATGTGTCTCCAAAAGACGCACTTACATGAATCCCACACCTTCAATTTAGGGGTTATTCTATTTTCAGAACAGATTTCGTCACTCAGGAAAGAGCCAGAGGTGGCGTAGCCATATTGGTTCACAACTCTGTCCAGTCGGTATCTGTCAATATAATAACTCCTTTACAAGCAGTTGCCGTTCAGATTACCGTTCCATTCAAAGTTACCGTCTGTTGCCTTTACTTGCCGCCTAGTTGCAATTTCCAACATCATGAAGTATATGATTAAATATCTCAGTTGCCACAACCGATTTTATTGACAGGCGATTTTAACGCTCACCATACTTCATGGGGTTCCTTATCCTGTAACTCAAGGGGAATACGAATCGAAGGAATACGGTCAAACTTAGTTTTATGCCTTCTAAATGACGGTTCCCCGACTCATTTATCAGCATCTACTCGATTTGTCATTTTGTAGTCCAGTTTTGACAACAAAGTTTGAATGATCGGTGTTACCAGATCTGTATGGCAGTGATCATAATCCCATTAATACTTTGTACTTTCCCTCATGTGCAACGACGCCTGCCGCGTTGGATCCTTAAAAAGGCAAATTGGGAAGAATTTGCAAAAATATTTGTATCACCAGACATTGAAGTGAACTGCATTAACACAGTGGTTAAGAAATTCACCAATACAATTTTACATGTAGCCGAGGATGTTATCCCTAAAACATCCGCATACCCACTACGTCCATCTGTTCCTTGGTGGAACGATGACTGTAAGGAGGCTTTGCGTTTACGCCGAAAAGCACTACGGAGATTCAACAAAAGCCCGACAGATGAAAATCTTGAGCGGTACAAAATCCTTAGAGCTAAAGCTCGAAGAATTTTTAGACAAAGTAGAAAGGAATATTGGTCGCAATATATCGGAACAATATGTAGAACAACGCCAACATCTGTCGTCTGGAAGAAACTGCGCTCTATATCTGGCCGTGTTCCATCCACGGAGTTGATGGGTCTTAAACAGCCGAATGGGAAGTTAGTTTTTCAGTGTTCCGATATTGTAAATTTATTAGGGTCATCTTTTGCTAGCTATTCCTGTTCTACGGCGTATAACGCTGCCTTTCGTAAATACAAAAGTACAGTGGAACCATTGCCGTTCACCATCGGTACTTCTGACGATTCTCCTCTTAATAGTCTGTTTACTCTGCATGAGCTGTAATCTGCACTGTCTTCAACGAAGGACACAGCTCCCGGTCCTGACAACCTCGTATATTCCATGATCAAAAACCTTCCAACGTCAGGTAGGCGTGCCCTCCGAGATATACAATCGTATATTCGATGAACATACTTTCCCTGACACTTGGTTGGAAGCAATAGTAATTCCTATTCTTAAGCCAGGTAAAGATAAAACTGATGCAAGTAGCTATCGTCCGATTTCTCTTACCAGCGTTCTTTGCAAGCTGGTAGAAAAAATGGCAAATCGTCGCCTTGTCTGGTATTTGGAAACCAACAATTTACTTTGCAAAGACCAGTGCGGCTTTAGGCAAGGACGATGTTCTGTGGATCAATTAGTATCTTTAGAATCTGCAATACAAAATGCCTTTCTCTTGCGTGATTAAACACGCAAACACTAGTAGCTGTTTTTTTCGACCTAGAGAAGGCATACTACATGGCTTGGAGAAGGGGAATTTTGAACACATTAAAATCATGGGGTATACAAGGCAGGATTCTGTATTTTATCAAAAACTTCCTCAGTAATAGGTATTTTAGGGTGCGTCTTGGTAGTACGCTATCAGATCGCCATAAAATGGTGTTCCACAGGGGAGTGTACTTAGTATACAAACTTAGTGCTCTGTTTGCTATTGCAATCAATAGCATAACATCTAATGTTCGGTCCCCTGTCAGATGTTCTCTCTTTGTGGACAATTTTGCTATTTACGTAAGCACCAGAAACATGGCAACAGCTGAAAGAACCCTTCAGCTGGTAATAAATAGGTTGCAGTCCTGGACGCGAACTACTGGCTTTAAATTCTCCGCTGCTAAAACTCAGTATATTGCTTTCAGTCGCCGTCAACAGATCCAAGCTCCGTCGTTATATCTTGATGGTATACAGCTTCTGACTTCTCCATCCGTTCGATTCTTGGGTCTAATACTCGACAAAAGGCTCTCCTGGAGCCTTCAAGTGCGTGATTTAAAATTACTATGTAATAAAATCCTCGATATGTTGAGGGTTCTTAGTGGGTCTCGATGGGGCGCTGATAGGACCTGTATGCTGATGTTTTACCGTGCCGTAATTCGTTCGCGAATTGATTATGGCAGCATTATATATTCATCTGCTAGACCATCGATTTTAAAGAAACTAGATCCCGTCCATAACTCTGCAAACCGTCTTGTTTCTGGTGCTTTCCGTTCAAGTCCCGTTGTGAGTATTCTCGCCGATGCTGACGAACCATCACTCTCTCGTCGGAGACAGCAGTTATAATTAAGTTACGTATGTAATATATTATGTAAACCATGGCATCCTGCTTATAATACCGTTTTCCATAATCAGTTGCATCAACATTATTAATCCCGACCGCACGCTACAACCCCTGTTGGCATTAGAACAACCCGTGTTTTTGAAGACTTGCGTATTGAACTACCCCCAATGTTTGAAAGGTCCTTTTGTCTTGTCCCTCCATGAATAATCAATATGCCGACCTTTGATTTCTCCTTGTGTACATACCTGAAAGACAACACACCTAACATTATGTATCAACGTGAGTTTTCTCGACTGACTAATTCATATCCATCTGCTAAATTTATTTTCTCAGATGATTCTAAGATAAATGATAATGTTGCGTGCGCGTTTTACTCACTGCACGAAACATATAAGTATGGATTACCCTCAATTTGTAGTGTCTTTACGGCCGAACTCTTTGCCATCTTAAAGGCTCTGAACACTATTGAATTCTATAGTTTGCATTACGTAGTTTGTTCTGATTCAAAAAGTGCCCTCCAGGCAATCCGGGATATGTATTCGGTAAACCCTCTGGTTCAAGATATTCTGTCCATAGACTTGAACTACGGGGTGCAAGAGTATCTTTTATCTGGATTCCTGGTCTTTGGAATATTTTGAAATACTGTAGCGGATAATGCGGCAAAGGAAGCAACTTTTCTGCCGCCATGCACTCCACGTGTAATCTTGTCTGACTTTCTTTGTCACGTAAAACATTTAATTCTTCTACAGTGGGAAAATGATTGGGAAGCTACAAGCATTAACAAATTGAGGGTAATTAAAAATAATGTTCGTCCTTGGGGGGTCATCAATACGTGCAAGTCGTAGAGAAGAGGTGGTGATCACCCGCCTTCGCATTGGTCACTCCATGTTAACGCATGGATTTCTGATGGAACGCGGGGACCCAACTTAATGCGAGTTCTGTAGGGAAACCATCACAATAAAAAATATATTGCTAGATTGTGATGGTTTCCAAAATGTGCGTGTTATGTGTGGTCTGAGCAACTGTTTGCAGACGATGTTGGGAGATAGTGCCTCGGCCGTTGACCGGGTTCTAGACTTCCTTCATCGTCTGAATGTTTTTAATAAAATTTAATTTATATATTTGTTATTTCTTGTGTTATTTTATTTATTTATTTTATCTAAATAACTTTATTTCTGTTATGTTTATATATACTTTTACGAATTGTTATTAAATTTTATTCATTATTCATTGTTATTTAGTTCTTAAGTATTCGTTATCGTAATATAGCTATACCTGTTATTTAAATTTTTGTTTATTTATTTTTACTATTATAGTTTGTTGTTGTTGTTTTTTTCTTTTAATTTAAGTAAAATTTTGTTAAATTTTTTTATGCTTTCATTTTGCATGACGGCGATGATAACCTTAACGGTTTTTCGCCAGGAAAAAATGTAACAAAACTAAAATGAAATTTGATCATCATTTTTTTAAATTTAGTGTTAAATGTATTTTTTTATTTCAAATTTAGTACACTGTCTTAATCTATGTGTGGTCATAAATATAACTAAAGTTTAAAAAATATACTGGTTTTGAAAAGACAGTTTTGTTTGAGGACTCTAACCTGGAAAATAACACATACTTAGTTTCAATTGGTCATTTATAGAATTCTTTCAAACACTTTTTAAATAATTTTAATTAAATGCAAGTAACCTACGTTTTGTGTAATGGCATACAAAAGTTAATGACAAACTGCAATATTTATAATTTACATCTGTAAAAATAAATTCATAGATACCAAATGTAAGGAAAAGATAAGCGTAGGCAATATCCAAGGGTTGTCTTGCCAATTTATACCTAGTACAAAGTGCAGTTTTAGGTTCAAAGTACAGTCCAAAACCAAAGAACGGCAGACAAACAAGGATGAGCACAGCTGACCACAGACTGAATATACTCTTCTTGATTACAGCCTTTGTCACATACTGGAAACAAAAACAATAAATCTTTAACAACACAGAAATTGTAACTACATTTTACATCTGCAGAACACTATTGTCTTGAATTACGGAATTTTCTTTACTGAACAACCGAGAAAGCTTTAAAATTAATGTAGGAAAATTAGTTTTAAAAATAACCGTAATGCGTAAAAATAATCGGATTAATGCTATTTTGGGGGCCGTGGCGGTTCGTTGGTTGATTTAACTTACATGAGGGCTTTCGTGGGGGATTTCTTTTTAATTATACCTTCAAAAACTAGCCCTGTCAAGTTGTTTTTAGACTTAAAACAGATATAAAATAAGTGTAAAAATTTACTCTATTTAAAAAGAATCACTTAATTTTTCTAGATTCCTATTATATAATTTTTATTTACAATGCCACTCATTTTGAAACAGAAGTTGTACTAACAAAACATGTTTTTTTCTTCTTTCCCCTCTTCTCAATATTCCTGTTCGTAACTTTTTACGTATAGCCGCACATATCCCCGTTGCTTTACTCTTACCGTTAACGCTGATCCCTCGTCCTCAGTTTTGATCAATTTTAGAGTCGAGAAAGATCTTTCTGTTATTGCAGTTAACACAGGAAGAGAGAGAGAACCAATATAAAATATCTAATTGCTTAATTTTGTTCTCACCTTCAGTACCAAGTGCACAAATGTGCATATGTATTTACGGACAAAATTTCATGAACACATAAAGTTGAGATCGGGATAATGTGACGGGTTTCGGACCCCTCAGAGGCCCTAGACCTTTTTCCTCGAAAGTACGCATATATTTCCATTTTATTGACTTAAAATAGGATCTTTTACATTTTTTATTTCTTTTGCCTCGTGAGGGGCGATCGCCCCTTCGCCCCCCTTTAATCCGTCCTTGTGTTGACGTGATGGAAGCGACTTTCCGAAAAACGGAATAGTAAACATATTCGTTTACTGCCAAACGTCAGTGAAAACGTCGATCGACGCCAAACGGTAATTCAGTATTACTTTCAGTGTTTTGTATTAATTCAGACGTTTTGTTTTAACGCCTACAATTGTTATTTAGTGATGAGACCACTTCAACAAAAGACAAGGAAAGATGGATTCTTCGAACAACGAAATGTTTTTCGGGAAAGGTCCGTGAAGGCTAAATTTGTGAATAGTTTCTTCGCTGGAGGTAGGACCGGTCTTCGAAGGGGGCGACCCGTGCCACCGCACAGAACGGTTTAATTTAGGAACGGAAAAATTCAGAGGCAGGAGCTTAGGCGCAAAACTATTCCTAAACAAATACCGATAACAAAAAGTTATTTTTACTTAGAAAGGTAATAAATAAATAAATGTATTGTTGTTCTATACGTATAAATTGTATGTAAATACTTTTATTCATTTCCTTTTCATTTATACATTCATTCGGTATATCACAATCTATAGTTCCTAAGGGAGAATAATTCACGCACTGTAGCTTATCTCAAAAATGTCAAGGCCTATGAAGATAAAATTTTGCATGTTAGCTTACCTTATGGCGTGTGCAAGAAGGATGGACTAAAAAAATCATCTTTTAAGTGGTTTAAAACAGCTTCTTTCTAAAACATAAAAATTTCGGTTTACGCTATTTGTTTACACTATTGTTGAACTATTTGTTCGGTTTATACCGGAAACATCTCACACATTTCGATAAAACTTTTTTTATAAAAATAATGCAATATAATCGGTCAATTTTCGTAATAAAAAGGTAGGCCTAATTCCAGTACCAAGTGTGTACGCAAACACGGCAAAGTATTAGGAATGAATTTAGACGTAATGTTTGAAATGGAAAGAATATGAGTTATAAAAAGAAGTTGAGAGTTAAAAGTCAATCGTGTAAAATGTACAGGATTCTTGATCGAAATTCTAAGTTATCAGTACAAAATAAACTTACCATATACAAAACAAGTACACAATGTATATACAGCGTGCAACTCAGACGCTGTGATTGTAAAGCAAACATTAAAATTATTCAAACTTTCTAGAACAAAGTTTTACGAAGAATTAGTGCGCCTTGCCTTAGTATATAGGCAACGATAACCTGAAAGTCGAATATGTACATCAAGAAGTGGATAATTGTGCAAACAATTGAGCATGCGTAAAACACCAAAAAATGCCCAGTTCTTGAGAAGCTGTCAATGTCGTTCGTTAAACCTTTAAAATGACATTTTTACTGTGAATTAGCAAGCCTATAAGCGAAAATTCTATTGTTTTTTTTTATTATTATATATGATCACTTTAAACTTTCTAAATACTTAGGCTAATCAGTCTTTATTAGAATGGTCAGAATAATAATTATACAAAAAATATTATTATAGGATACAAGGAGGATGCATTAAAGGGTCAGATGTTTGTGTCATTTATACATTTTGGATTCAAGACACTAAAATAACTTTATTTGAGGGCCTGAATTTCAATGTAAACTAACGCAATTAACTAACTTTACGAAATACACTGCCGTATTTGGAGAGCTGCAGCAGAACATAACTAATATTAAATTTTATTTTCTTTTTTTTTATGTTTTAGGAATATTGTACAGTTTATAATAATTAAAGTCGATCAAAATACTTGTAAAATATTTCAATTTTTGCGCATCAAGCAACCTCTTTTATACCTTCAAAAGTTTTTATTACTATACTAAATGATTAAATTTTCCCTATTACAGTGAACAAAATCAACAATGTTATACGATCCATTGAGTTTCAACCCCATTTTAAGGGTTCAGAGGGGATTCTAGGACCACAGAGAGTATAATTACGTTTCATTCACAAACTTAAGGAAGGGTAACATCTTAACAGCTCACAGCTGAGTAATAAATAAGCCTGCGGGGGAGGTCTGGCCGTCTGCGCTGCATTAATACAAGCTTAACTTTCTTATTAACTCGATGAATTAGGACAATTCGTTTCAGTAACATAAATTGTACGGTCAACAGCAGTGACTTTCTTGCAAATTCTTAACCATTAAAAGTAAGATTTAATGGCTGTATACAATTTTGGGATAATGAATGTATTCTGAGACATGATTTCTAGAAAACAGTTTCACAGGCGTTATGAAAATTTTAGTGAATTAGTTATTTTTCAAGTCAATGTGCGAAATTCAAAAAAACATGCTCATAGGAAGAATCATGAACCAATTCGTTGTCACTGAAACAATTATATTTTCCTTACTTGTCAGTGACAAGTTATTTGCACAACACCGGCAAGTCACCAATATTCGCGCCAACACCGGCAAGCCACTGACAAATCGGACCAACACCGGCAAGTCACCAAAACCGGTAAATCACCAACACCGGTATGTCACTAACATTCGCGCCAACACCGGCAAGTCACTGACACATCGGACCAACGGCATGTCACCAATATTCGTGCCAACACCAGCAAGTCAACAACATTCACGCCAACAAGGATATATCGGGCCAACACCGTCACCAAAACCGGTAAATGATCACATCACCAACGGCACCAACACCAACAAGTCACTAACATTCGCGCCAACACCGGCAAGTCACTGATATATCGGGCCAACACCGGCATGTCACCAAAACCGGTAAATCACCAACACCGGCAAGTCACTGACACATCGGACCAACGGCACGTCACCAATATTCGCACCAACATCAGCAAGTCACCAACATTCGCGCCAACAAGGTAAGTCATTGATACATCAGACAAACACCAGCAAGTCACTAACATTCGCGCCAACACCGGCAAGTCACTGACATATCGGGCCAACACCCTGACGTCACTGACACATTGGACCAATACCGGCAAGTTACCAACATTCGCGCCAACAACAGCAAGTCACTGACAAATCGGACCAACACCAGCAAGTCACCAACATTCGCGCCAACAAGGCAAGTCACTGAGACATCAGACCAACACCGATACGTCACCAACATTCGCACCAACACCGGCAAGTCACTGACACATCGGACCAACGGCACATCACCAATATTCCCGCCAACACCAGCAAGTCACCAACATTCGCGCCAACAAGGCAAGTCACTGATACATCAGACCAACATCGGTAAATCACCAACATTCGCACCAACACCGGCAAGTCACTGACACATCGGACCAACACCGGCATGTCATCGAAATTTCGGTCTAACATCGACACATATCGAGCCAACATCGTGACGTGACCGGCATATCACGCCCAACTCCGGCACTTGACCGACATGTTGACTAATACCAGCACGTTACCGGTAGTACAACTATAGTATAATTACAAAACTTGACACCTCTAAGATTGAAAAGCTTTAAAACATTGAGTTTAATTATATTTTACTGACAATTTGAATTCGGAATATCTTATTGGGTCATATAAACGTTAGTTCTAATATGTACTGAAAATACTCTAATCTCAACTATGACTTACTAAGACTTAAAATGGCGCCTTATCTTCTAGGTGTCTATATACATAAATTCGAGAGTTTTGTATATTCACTCGCACATCACTGTTACTCCTACTTCCCGTAAAGGCAGAAGAGTAAAATTTGACAAAAAATGTCTTTAGTAAAATGTGAAATTTAAAGAAATCATATTACGATCAAATAAACTGAGGGATGAAGAATGTGTTAAATGACATTAATAAAGTGCAAATTCTCTCAGAATTTAAGGAAAGGGACAAATATTCTACTTCTCACAGAGATAAAGACCTGGAATTTGGCTACTGAAGATACATTAGTTACAAAAAAATTACACTGTAATAAATTAATTGTAATTTGGTATAAAGTTAATTGGAACCACATGCTTTAAACATAACCCGCGTAGGAAAATGAGTGAAAAATATCTATCTTAAGTGTTCAATAATATCCTCATTGGAATCCAGTACGGAAACAGACAAGGAATGAGTCAAAAAAAACAAAAATATCTTCAGGCCATTCAACTTTACTGAGTAATAAATCTGCAGCCACAGCCATCGTCATATAATAAATGTTAAAAAAATTGTCTAGCGCTTAATTTACATTGATTTCGACAGACGCTGAGCTGAAGACACAGTTTCGAGTTCCGTAACCTAATAATGTAGCCTAATAAATAAGTATTGCTAAATCAAATTTTCGTTTAGTGCTATGAATATAGAATTTAGACTGCAGAATGATGTAAACAGAAACAATGTCAGTACAGTTAATTTATCAAAGTGTTAGAAAATAAAATTAACTATTAAAATAGAATTAAATGAAAAAAATAATAACACTATTGAAGAGAAACTTCTCTGATACCCACTTCTTCAGCCTGATAGGACAGGTCCTATCATATTTGGGTCCTAAACAAGAAAAATCTATCGCTATAATGATGGATGCTTAGGCCTGTGTAATGGCAACTATTTTCAGCATCTTGTAAGCTGTATGCATTTTAGTAGGCATTTACGTTGTATGTTGTAAATTCGAAGTGACAACCCGTTAGATCAATCTATAGGTAATAAATAAATTCGACCGACCTACGTACTTTGTAGACAAATGAGGTTATTAAAATGAAAACAACTAATTTTGACCAATATTTATATGTATTAGGCTGTAACCTGTTCAAGGAGGAATTTGTTCTGTAATCTGTGTGAATATCTAAATTAGAATGTGAATTTTAGACTGTTCTTTTTTTTAGTTTACAGACGAAAAACCAATTAGGTCATCATCGCCAATCTCATTTACAGTATTTAAATATTACGAGACGATTAAAAAATAAATAAATAAATAACAGGTTATAAAACTATACAGTTGTAACTATTCTAAAAAAAACGTGTGAAACTCGGGGAGTTACCGACAGAAGCGAAACTTTTGTTAATGATATCTTGGCTGAATATATTATATATATATATATATATATATATATATATATATATATATATATATATATATATATGTATGTATATATAATGTTTGTACATATATATATATATATATATATATATATATATATATATATATAAAACAATTTAGCTATAATAATTGTATGTAATAATATATATCTGTATATAACTTGAATCGTCACTATCACTACCTGAATTATCAATAAAAAGTTTTCATTTCATGTCAGTTTGTTGAAAATAAGTTTTGAATTATGTTATAGTAATTCACTTTTCTGAACCATATTTAGCTACAAATATCTAGTTTTTATTAAATAAAAATAAACACCTGAACCTAGCTTAGATATTATTTACTGTAGTTATAATAAAAGATCAGTTTTTTTATATTAATTCGTAACGATCAGCTGATTTCATTGAGCAGCTGATAGGCTATAATAAGTTTCAGTTTATGTTGTTAAAAACTATCAATATTAACAACAATTATTATAAACGTTTATATTAATTTCGAATGTATTATAACTTCGAATGTATTACAACATGCATATGTTCTCCAGTTAAGAAAAAATATCGAAACTAAAACAACACAAAGTTTTCATATAATACGCGTGAACTGTTATCGAAAAGGAGGAAGAAAAAGAAACAGATGAAATTCGTTTGCTCGTTTCCGTTACAACATTTAAAAGGTTCGAGACACTTTTTCCTTCACTCCTCTCGCCAAAGCGAATATTAAAAGCTTCGCTTCAATGTACAACAGTTCAAATTAATAATAAAATAATAATGAAAAAATGATATGCCTAACAGAGCTGTTAAGGCCCTATGCATTAAAACTAAGAAAACTAAATTTTATTAAATGTGTCCATGCAATGTAAGAAGGTAACAATGGCACACATATTATAGGATAGTGATCATCTCCTATCATCTCACGAAAACTATCGATTATGCCACATGATCTATGCGTATTTTTAAAACCATCGCATAACTAACTTGGACTAATCTGCGTGTTGTAGATTGAAGTTAATGAAGTAGAGACTAAGTTGGACCTAGCCTACATGTGAAGTAGACAATAGGTTCTGATGAAGTGTCACCTAATTTGCTCCAAACTGGATGTAGTCTGTAATTTGTAGGCTATAAATTATTGTAGTGTAGCGTCCCTTTTGTTGGCCCATGGCCGATGGGCTGCAGGCTATTAAAGAGACATAAACTGAACTTTACTAATTTTAATTAGTTTATTCTGGCTTTTAATCGAAGATTCTATCTTGTCATTTTCGGAGGCATTACTAAATTAAGTTTTTTTTAAGCTTTTAATTTTGATCCTACTATTATTAGGTCACCTTCCATCCAGTGCTTCCAAAATCTAATAACACACGTTGAAACTTACGTTTATGGGCTACACTTTCTGAAACTAACCTAATTCTGACTTGAAAATATTATTTGTACAGAAAATTATAGGCCTAAACCAATAAAAATGCTTCAATGGATCTATTAAACTGCAGTTTTAATGCCTATTAAGCCCCGTTCTAAGGAGGAAGGACGTCACAATCAATATTTGTTTCGATCGCCATTTTGTCAACATTTCCGTTACCCTAACTGTTTCCCCAATGCATTAATATTTTATGGTAATATAGGTAAGCATTGGCTATAATTTTTATATTCACTGTTTGGAGGTCAGACTCTTGAATAGCCTATAAACTATTCAGGCATAATATTCTTCAAAAATGTTTTTATAACAAACTTTACTTTTTGTTTACATTCAACAAAACTACTAAATACAACAAACCAACGTGTAAATTTAACCCATTACAAAGTACTGATTTTACTTAAATAACGTACTTTAATTTTTTTTTATCAGTCTATAATGCCGTTTTTGAAAACGTACTGTAGACCAGTGTAAATACTTAAAAATAAAAAATTCAGTTAGTTACTTCTAACAAATTCATTTTAAGATATTTTCTTTTTCAGGTTTCTTCCTAAAAAGGGGGAACCTGTATTTCGATATTTTCCTGAACATGGGACAAAGAATATTGAACTCCTGATTCAGGGAAACCTTCACATGGGCTTCATCCTGAAATTAATGTAATGTAATACAAGAGCTTTACCACTTTTACAAATTCTTTTTTTCCGTCAACGACTAAAACTTGTTAAGAACTGCATGGAAGATTTTGTAAAGGTCAACGACCAAAACCAAATGCAATATCTTTCTAATCTCGTTTATAAACGAACGAATTAAACAGACTATAGATGTTGGGAGCTAGAATATCAATTCAAGGACTAGGCCTAGTTAACAATGAGTTGGCTAACCTGTTTCTATGCCCAATACATAATAAATAACCACGGAATTTAAATATTTATTTGTCCAGGCCTACCAAACTAACAGAATAAATACCAGTCTAATAGTGTAAATAAAAGTGCAATAACTGCACATTTTTTTTCTTGTGAAAGTATCATGTGCATTGCGCAGGTACACAAAAGATACCTCTTTTTTGTATACCTTTGGCACGCTTTTTTGTATACCTGCGACACACACACACACACACACACACACACACACACACACACACACACACACACACACACACAAAATAAAGTGTACTGGTGCTTGAAAAAATATACGCCTAAAATAAAAGGCGGATTTAGAAAAACCTGATTTTTGTTAAATCTTTTTAAGTTCTTTTTTAACAAAATGTGGCTCTTAAAACTATTTTTTTAATAATGGCCTCGAGTAGGCTTATATACAAAGAACACGCAGGTTACATGTCAAATTTTATCGAAATTGGTCAATCGTGTAATGCAACAACCACAAACAAATAAATACCCCGAACGGGCTGACGTAGGGTATAGCCATTCTACCCATCAAAATTTCAAAACCGAATTTTTGCACAAACGCTTATCGGCTACGTAGGTTCATTTCGTAGTAGGAAAATAATAAGGTATGTTTTTCCTTTAAGCACACAATCAAATGGTGCTGTATTGGTACTTCGTTCTCCAAAATTCCCGTTCAGAAAAAAATTGCGGTTTCAGATTTTCTTTCTTTTTGCCATTTAATACAAACCTACACTGTAGGCTCTATTACCAGCTATTTTTTCAAAGACTAACTTTTAACCACCATCACTTTTTTAATAGATAAGTGGTGTAAGTTATAAAATTCCACGAAATACGGACATCTACACATTATTATTATAAGTAGACCCAATCGGTTCGACAATTTGATCTGTACGTGAGTACAAATACTCATTACAATTCTGAACACGGCCTCCGAGAAAAATGTAACCATGAGAGCTTGGGCCTTAGAAAAAAAATTTTTCAAAACTGATTTATAACACCTAATTAACAATTGTATACATTTTATTTTATCCACAATAAGCTTTGTTAAACCTGATTGAAACAATTTTATTTAATACAATTACTCAAAGATGCCTTAACTGGTGAAGATGCTGCTTGTGGCATCTGGTGGCAAAGTGTTCAACTACGGCAACTATTAAATACGTAATAGTACTGTCTATTTTCACAAACATTTTCCTCATTGTTCTTGCAGCATGCAGTGTTCGTAGCGGTAAATAGTCCAATTACTTTTACTTTATCCGTAATATCGAGCACGCTTTTTATAACGGACTTCTAGTGTATGCGAGAAAACTGAGCATCAAGAAATTTGAAACCCCCCAAAAAAAAGCTATTGTGGACCTTTTCCATTGTTAATTGTTATCGTGACCACAACTGTACACCAAAGCTACCGGGTCAGTAATAAAACTAACCACCCCGAAAGGTTTCTATTTCTATTTCAGCTAAACTAACATCATTGTGTACAGTGTATTTCATAACTATTTACGCTTTATTAAAAAGTAGATATTTTCTAGATTACTTATTGTAACTGATAATTATTTATAAAATAATTTTACCGTTATACTGGTATATCTGCAGCTATTTTGTAATAATTATCATACCACCAAAATGTTTATAAAGTTCTCTTGGCTTGTAAATATTTTAAAAGTTTAATTTTTATGGAAAATAAACCGTAGGAGCGAATTTTTCTTCTTCACATAAAAACAGCCAAATTCAAGAACTTTAGTTTCAAATTCTTAATTATTGCACATTTTAAAACTTGTTTATGTAAAATAAGTTATTCGATTCAAAACAAAATAACGGGGGAAAATAAAGTCAGTTTGGTAAATCTGAAATAAAAATTAAAACTGGAATATGTAATTAAAGCTTGATATTGTATCTGTACAACTGAGTCTAAGCCATGTTATACGTGAAAGTTTTAAATTTTATAGCGATTAGTAGAAACACTTGTAAACAGCGAGAACCGAATCTGTTTAACAGACATATTTTGAAAATGTATTCAGAAACTGTTAGAAGTAAAGATTTCAAATTACACAAATCTATATGTTAATACAAGGTTGGAACAATTATTTTCGAATATTTCAGGACTTTAAAAAAAACTATTTTAAAGTAACTACGTAATGTTGTGTACGTTAATAATGCAAATCTCATATCTGTAAACAGCATAATCATGTTAATCGGTTGAATGGTTCTGATTTTAAAGTGGTTCATAGAAACTCCTATAAACCGCTTATTGCAACCAGGAAATCAGCTGTGTAGACCTTTTTTTTAAAAACGTTTATATTTTGGAAACTATTTGAGCCAGAGATCTCAAATTTCACACTTACATTAATAAAGACTGTGTATAAAAATTATTAGAAAATAAATATTATCCTGAACATTTACGTCTCGAAATGTAATCGAGATTTTGAAAAATAATTTACAATCACTTACTTTCTTGTTTAACTACAATCATATTATTATATTATATATTATATTTCTGAAAGTTTGTGTGTTTGTTTGTTTGTTATTCAATCACGCTTTAACCACTGGACCAATTGAGATTAAACTTGGTACGAAAATGGTCCAAGTATCTGAGATAAACATAGGTCTATTCCCGTTACAAAAAACCTCATTATACTACTTACCCAGCCCAACATAATTATGTAGTATTTAGTTTTGAGACAGGTGTTAACTGTAGTTAGGTTTAATTACTGTTTACTGTTTACTGGACCTGAGATTTAGGCACCTGAGATGGACATAGATCTAATCCCATTTTAAGAATCTTAATCTGTTTTATTTATTGCAAAATTAATGCTTTTAATGTTACATTTTCAATTATTTTAGTTGAAATGTTTTCAAAACTGACTAATTTCTTACTTTGTGTTGAATTTTCAATATTAAATGTAAAAAAGAGTGCAGATTACGATAAGTTAAAAATTACTATAATTGTAAGTATTTTCTCTTTGTGAAAATCTGGTTTGCTTTATTGTTTGTAGTTTTGTTATTTTACGTTTCATTAGATCAAATAATCACAATTTGGTGTTTCACATTTAAGACTTTTCAATGTTTTCGACCCAGAGTGCAGAATATATAACATATACAATTTTATTAGGATACTTTAATTGTAAGGTAGTGTATATATTTGTGTAATTACATTATATGAAAAAATGGTAAATATGTAGTGTAGCATGACCTGGATTTTTCGACATTTTTGTTTCTAAAACTCTTTATTACGTGCCCAAAAGCAAGAATCCAAACTATAAAAGCGGGGAAACCACGAGAAGTACGATAAAAATCGAAAATAAAAGTGACCAACATAACCTCAAAATTGCTACCTCGCGAAAATCGGTAACGTGTTGTAGATCGGTAAAACAATAAAAAATACGTCTAACACGGGTTTTGGGTGATAAGAAACCCATTTTTTTAAAAAGAATACTCCATAACCTAACTGACACGGTTGTTAGGCCTGACACGGTGGTGCGTAAAAAAACTTTATATTTTTTTGAAGAATACTACATATCCTAACTGACACGGTTGTTAGGCCTAACACGGTGATGTGTGAAAAACCTTTATATTTTTTTAAACAATACTACATATCCTAACTGACACGGTTGTTAGGCCTAACACGGTGATGCGTAAAAACCTTAATATTTTTTTAAAGAATCTACATATCCTAACTGACACGGTTGTTAGGCCTAACACGGTGATGCGTAAAAAAACCTTTATATTTTTTTAAAGAATACTACATATCCTAACTGATATGGTTGTTGGGCCTATCATGGTGATGCGTGAAAAAAAACTTTTTATTTTTTTTAAAGAGTACTCCAAACCTTAACTGACACGGTTGTTAGGCCTAACATGGTGATGCGTGAAAAAAATCGTTATATTTTTTTAAAGAATAACTAATAAGCTAACTAACTAAATTTTATTGTTAGGCCTAACACGGTGATGCATTAAAAAAACCTTTCTTTATTTTTTTGAAAAGAGTACTCCATAACCTAATTTACACAGTTGTTGGACCTAATATGGTGATGCAGGAAAAAGCCTTAATTTTTTAAAAAAATGTACTCCATAACTTAACTAACACGGTTGATAGGCCTAACACGATGATGCGTTAAAAAACCTTTATTAAAAAAAAATACACCATAACCTAATTGACACGGTTGTTGGTCCTAACACGGTGATTCGTATTCTTTAATGTATTTTATGATTGCGGGCAAAGCCGTGACGGATAACAGCTAATCATATTATATTTCTGAACGTTTGTTTTTGTTTATTTGTTTGTTATTCAATCACACTTTAACTACTGGACCAATTGAGATTAAATTTGGTATGAACACGGTTTAGGTACCTGAGATAAACACAATACTATTCAAGTTTAATTGTATAATAGTGACTTTTTAATAATACTGTATTTTATTAAAATATGACAGGACCCTGTTTTACAATATCGAGTAGCAAAAATTTATATGTCTTGGCCGAAAACCATAAATCGTATAATATTGTATATATAAATAAATTAAAATGAAATGAACCTATTCTGATTTTGAAAATCGACTATAAATTTTATTGCCTACATTATAATTGCAGGCAAAGCCGCAACGGGTAGTAACAGCTAGTTTATATATATATATATATGTATGTATGAAAGCGAAGCCTTTTTTTATCGATTTTGGCCATCTGAGGACCACGTAAAATAATTAAATGCATCAATTTTAGTTATTCTTCTTCTCCTTTTTGGCTTTCTAGTAATTCTCACTCTACTCCTACCTTCTTTCCTCCGTCCAGATGCCACTTTTTTTTGCGCTTAACTTTATACTTTACGAGAGATCAATGTTAACGGTAAGGGAAAAGCAACGATAGTAACTGCAGCTAGAACTATGAACTTAAGAACTTTAAGGTGCGCAGTTCAGAGACGCAGCAGACTGACCGATGCTTTGGTCACATCGACCACCGAGTCCCCATATCAGTTTGGAATGAAACCAAATCAAAAAAAAGTTCTCTTACTTGATGTCATTGTAGTACTCCAATGACTAATAATAATGCAAATCATTATTAATATTATTATTTCTATATAGATATATAAAGAAATCTATATGTTCTCATAAGCGTATAAGTGGTGATAAAGGCATAAGCAGGTGATGAAATACTGGTTCCAGTGGTTTTGCAGTAACACAGATACAATTTTTTTGTAGTTGGATCGCGACCCTACAAGTGATGCACTCTTTTCACTTAAAAACGCGGAAGGGGCTTGGGGTTGTAGACATTTTACGCCTAATGTATGTGCAAGGATTTTGAGACCATAATAAATAAAAGTCGAAAGTTGGAAGGGATAATTCACTATTGTTCATGGGTTTAGTCATAATACCTTGTCCAACTTTCAACTTTTACATTGGGCGTAAAATCCTTATATGTGAGGCGTAAAATACCAACAATCCCAAGACCCTTTAGCGGTTTGTATTGTAGGTGAGCGGTCACAACATACACTAAGAGAACATTTTATTACGGACCGACCTTTGTCCTGATCAACTAAAATTGTATTCTCGACATTTTTTGCTAGGGTTTCATTCCACACTCTTACAGATTACGTCAATGAAATACTGAGTCTTACCTTTTGGTAGAAGAAAGGCCTTGTCAGTGCAAACCATCTTTCCACAGCCATTACAATAGCGACGCATCCGGAGCCAAGCCCGAAGATTCTCCACAGCACTCGTATCCTGCAGAACCAAACACTATGCCTCAACGGTGGGTAATAGAGCTGCAAGTTCATCAGTACCAGCATGCCTACAAGAGCCACCAGATCGTTACTTGCCAAGCAACGGAGCATCAACGCGTGCTTCTGGTTGCGCGGCTTGGAGTCGCTGCGATACAGAAATCCCAAGGCGGCGAGATTACCCACAACGCCGATGATGTAAAATATGGTAATAACAGTTTGGCCAACTACCGTGAGATGTCGCGCAGGTCTCTGAACAATAGCATCCTGATCCTGCACGGTACTAGAGTTTGAAACGCTGAATACAACTAAGGATGTTATGGTATCGTTTAGTTCCATGCCAAGCATTGTCCCTTGCTATCAAGAATGACAGCAGACTGAAACAGTCCCTTCTTCTCTGCAAATAAAATGTAAAAAAATATTAATATGATAATTAGGAATGAAATATTTTCCCGTCTAGTAGTCTATTTACTCACCTCGTAAAGGCTATCGCGGTTTCGAAACCTTACTGTTTCATCTTCAGGCCGTAATAGAAAGTGTCAAATCCCTTGACACTTAACGAAGTCGACACAACGTTAAACAAAACATTGATGAAAACACACGTCACAAACACTAAACATTAGCAGTCCAGAATGTAACGACATACAAGTTGCACGTATCGTTTGCCAAACCAAATGTATCATGTGTATGTTAATCGTGTAATTTTAATACATAATGATGTATTACGGCCTGAAGATGAAATAGTAAGGTTTCGAAACCGCGGTAGCCTTTACGAGGTGAGTAAATAGACCACTAGACGGAAGAATAAGTCATAATCCTAATTACTTAAATATGTGATCCGGTGGCTATGTTGCAATAATGAAAATAAAATTATTGATTGAATGAACATCAATCAATATGAAATATCTTTCAATTTACGGAAGAAATGTTCTGTACGGAACAAGCAATGTAATTTTTGTTAGCAGAAAAACTGAAAGCTAAGATTCATGAATAACAAATGAAGATTAATTTGTGACGGTAAGTATGAGTCGAGTATTTTGAGCACAAATTCAAAATGAGCAGAATCTGTGTCAAGATTTGTATAGCTGAACTGAAGTCTGTGATGTAGGCTACCCTTGCATGATCATTCAGTTCTGCAAGTCCAGATCAGGAAACATCTAAATTTTCTTATTCACTGTTAAGCAAATAATTTTGCTTTTCTCAACTATGGGCAGTCCAAGAGAACTTTTTACCAAACAGTCCAAGAGAAGAACAGTTATAACCAAGCATTGACCGAAGTTCTGTGATTAAAGGCACAGAAGCTTAAATTTTCCAAAACAAATTATTAGAACTCGCGACAAACGTTTTTTTTTTTAATATTGAATTTTCACAACTAATACATATTAGCAGCAAATGAAAAGTCACTCGAAGTCATATTAGTAGCCTAGTTTTATCAGTTCGTACTTCTATATGCTCTCTGCCTCGGCCATTGACCGGATCTTAGACTTCCTTCATCATCTGAATTTATTTATTTTTATTGTTATAGGATCTCTTTACAGTCCTGCAACAAATGTTGTTTGTTTATGTTGGTCATTTGTTAATTTATTATTATTATTTTTAGGTCAATTTATAATGTTACTATAAATTGTGTATATTTTGTTGTTTCTAAGGTATATAATTTTTTTAAATTAGTTTTAGGCATATATTTATAGTAGTTATTATTATATTTTGTTTATTTTCTTTATTTTGTTATTTTTCCGTAATAAATTATATTAATTATTTAATTATATTATATAATTAAATTATATATTAACCTATAAATTATAACTAAATTATTATTTATAATAGTTCCTTCTTAAATTTCTTAAACAAAATTATCATTCAAGAATCATCGACGCATGTGTTCTACAAAATAATTTTTATCATCTGAATTGCGCAAATGCGTTTTTCTCTTTTTAATGTTTTTTTATTGTTTTAATTAGGCCTAGGCCTATTTGTTTTTTATTTCAAATTTGCAAATAGTTTCAAAGTAACTAGACAACCAAATTTTTACTCACAATGATATACGATTTTCATAAGTGTTTTAAAATGTTTTCTTAAGTGCTGTCTCTCTGAAATGATAGAAGCGAATTTCTTTATTTTATTATTTTTCGATAATACCTCCATTTTTTTTATTTGTTGTTGTTTTTTTATACTCTAAATTTGCCGAACGGCGATGATGACCTCGTTGGTTTTTCGCCAGGAAAGAAATCTATATGTTCTCATAAGCGTATAAGTGGTGATAAAGGCATAAGCAGGAATGAAATACTGGTTCCAGTGGTTTTGCAGTAACATAGATACAATTTTTTTGTAGTTGGATGCATACTTGTGGTTACCAAAAAGAGACAAAATGTAGAATGACGATAGGCTGATTTAATAGTATGCATAATCCAGCGTAATCATTTATTTGTGATTATGCATATGGTAAATAATATGAATGCCAATTTACAGGCGATTATGTCACTTGTATTGTTGCTGTTCATTCAGTCAGATTCCGAGTGACAGGTGATGTTTTATCTTGCGCAACCATACAGACAGGTATCGATTGATGGGAGGTAATGTGTTAGTTTTTACTGTGCACCCGGACAGACAAAAAAGCCGTTTCACTGGTGGTAATATGCTCTTTCTAATGGTTCTAAATTCAAATAAAAAGACTACTTACTGACGGCTGACGATTTGTTCTTTTTGGTGGTTTTACTGCCGGTAGATAGAATTCCAATTGATAAACGGTGATTTCTTCTTTCTGGTGGTTATACAGCTGACTGACGAGTGGTGATTTTTGCGGTCGAATGACAGAATGCCGGTTGACAGATAGTGATATAGTTTCTGGTGGTTAAAGAGCTAATTGATGGGTGGTGATTGTGGGATTACGGCCGACAGACATAATTCCAATTGACAGGTGGTGATATGTTCTTTCCGAATTGACAGGTGGTTATACAGCCGATTGGTGGTGAATTGTTCGTTTTTGTGGTTTAATAGCCTACAGACCTAATTCTAATTGGCAGGAGGTGATTTCTTCTTTTCTGTGGTTTAACGGCCAACAGACAATATTCCAATTGACAGGTGGTGATTTGTTCTTTTTTTGCGGTTTAACGGCCGATAGACAGTATTCCATTTTTTTTTTTTTTTTTTTTTTTTTTTTAAGGCGAAAAGCACGCTGAGGCTATTATCACCTTCCTAAATGTAAGTGTAAGTGTAAAGTATTAAAGGCGTAAGTGTAGTGTTGTAAGTGTAAGTGTGTGTTAGACTCGGGTACCGCGAGGGACTTCTAAATCCTCTCAATAGGTGCAGCTAGTCTGCACCCCTGCGGGTTTTGTGGTTTAAAAGCCAATAGACAGAATCCCAATTGACGTTCTTTTTTGTGGTTTAACTGCCTACAATTGACAGGTGGTGATTTGTTCTTTTTTGTGGTTTAACGGCCGATAGAGAATGCCAATTAGGTCTAATTAATTTTGTCAGGTGTTTTTTTCTTTTTGGTGGTGGACAGCCGATAGGAATAATACCGATTGGATTGTGATGATTTTTTTCTTGTGGTTTTACGGTCGAATGACAGAATTCCGGCTGACAGATGGTGATTTCTTCTTTCTATAAAGCAATTTATGGCTTTAAATTGCTTTTAAAGCCTATAAAGAGAATACTGAATGATTTGCGTGTAATTTTCTAGTAATTTTACAGCAGACTGAGGAGTGATTTGTTCTTTCTTTTGGTTTTACAGCCGTTTGACGGATGATATTTCTTATTGCTAGTAGGCTAGTTTTTACAGCCGATAGAGAGATTAACGGATGGCGATTTGTTGTTCTGGGCGGTTTTACAGCTGATAGAAAGAATACCGATTGACTGGTGGAGATCTGTTTTTTTCTCGTGGTTTTAAAGTGATGTAGAAAATACCAATTGACTTATGATTGATATTTTGCTGGTGATTTTATAGCCTGTAGACAAAATTAAGAGGGAAGAGTGGTGATTTATTAATTCATGTGATTTCACAGCCGACTGACCGGTGTTAATTTATCCTCGCTGCTGCTTTTACTGCCTATTAATGGTTACTGATACAATGTGTGCAAGAAATGTTGTCCGGAATAGATGACGATTGGTAACATGTTTGTTCTGGTGGTTTGTTAGCTTGACAGACCTAACGATCTGACGATTGACAATACTTTAAAGCAAAGAAAATATTATATATATATATATATATATATATATATATATATATATATATATTTTTTTTTTAACTCCTAATGACAGATGTGTTGGTAATAAGTGTAAATTTTATAAATGTCCAATATTCTCGACTACTGCAGATTACACTGTTTATGTGATGTTATGTAATGCTGTTAATTTAAACAAAAAATAATTCATAATGTCAGCAGGATACAGAATTTCGTAACGTGATTGGCTTATATTTAGTCTGAGAATAAAATATTTAATTTTTTGTTAGTCATTCACATATGAATAATTTCAATTATTTATTAGGCCTAAGTTTACAGATAAAATTAGTTATTACATACACGAAAATTACGTAAATTAATTCATATTTATTAGAAGGTGAGCAAAGGTGCACGAGAATCTCGCAAGAGATTTAACTGTTGTAAAAAAAAATAATAAATGGTTGGATCAAAATTCTTTAACACTTAATGTATCTAAAACCAAATTTCTTGTTATGTCCTTAAAGTCAAACAGTGATTGTCCGCTTGAATTTATTAAACTATTTTCGTGTAGGAATTATTTAAGTTCGCTGAACCTGTAATGCTATATAGGCCTAAGCAAATTTGCTTCGTACAATCAGGTCTACTTAGCTGTATTATTTGGTAAACATTTAAATTGGTTAGCATGTCGATTATTTGTGTCGTAAAATTAGAAAATTAATCTGCTTTATTACCAAATGTAAACGATATTTTAAACTTTTTTGAAATACACCAGTTGTACTTTGCGTTTTGTCAATCTTTTTGGTTTGTTGGTTTGCTTTCAAATCTATCTGGCTCCCTTAATTGATCGGTTATGAAGTTAATCGAAAATATATCCATCTATTGAGCTGTTTGGCCTTTTAAAGGTACTCAATGTCACAATGTCAGGCAGCGTTTTTTTAAAGATGCTTTTAATATTCTTAAATTCTGTTTTCTTAAACAGCTATTGTAACCATGCATATTTTTCAAGACATTTTCGCTCTGTAGGTAGGCCTATAATTGATCAATTACATAGATCATTATTAAAATACTAATTAATATTACGTGTCACAGATCCTTTTTTCCTAAAAACTTTTCAAAATTTTTATATTAAGGTGTATATAATATATACACCTTCTGGCAAGTTCATACAGTTATGAGGAAGATGGAAAAGGTCCGTCATTTCCTCAGAGCAATCGAGATGTTCTGATATGGTATGTTTTGTTTACAGAAATTATTTTTCTCTTTGAACGTCCTCTTATTTTAAGTGTTTCTGTTGACCTTGTATTAACCTCTATTACATATTTTGGTACTTTTTCCTTTCCACGTTTTTATAATATAGGCTACTAACATTTATTTTGCAATCGTTTCGTGCCCATACACATTCCACGTGCCTATGTAGGCACTATTCATTGTTTTTATATTATTTTTGTGATGGATATAAATCGTTAAAAATACAAATTTTAAAAACCGTTATTGTTCTGTATTATTACGTAACTCTTGATAATATTTTCTTCTCGTTTTTCTCAGGAATATTTTATAGAGCTCAGGAATATCTGTAGACTTTGGAAAAAATAGAAATACAGTAATTGTCTATCAATTTTACTGCTGTTTTACAGGTCCCTAATCATAACCTAAAAAATAAATTTACTGAGATAATAAAAACCCTAAAAAAATTTGTAAATTTTACAGAAGTAGACTTCGGAAAAAAATAGAAATACAGTAACTGTCTATCAATTTTACTGCTGTTTTACAGGTCCCTAATCATAACCTAAAAAATAAATTTACTTAGATAATAAAAACCCTAAAATTGTTTGTGAATCGGTCAGCTGAAAAGTACGTGATTTACGCCCTGTAGGCCTACAACCTAGTTTATATTAGGCCTAATCTCAGACAATTACACAACGTTTGTTTGTTTCATGTTCGTCATATCTATCTTTTTAGGACATTTAGGCTGTCTGCGTAATATTTAAGCCTAGTTTTGGTCAAATTGCAAAATTATTAGAACACGGCACAATACAATTCAGTATAGCCTAAATTTAAACAACAACAAAATCATAAGATTAACTATCATTAGCAGATTTTATAAAAAAAAAAACACGGCATTCAGATAAAATGAAATAAGCAAATATTAAGACATTATTTGAAAAAGTTTTGTTTCTTTACTCTCATAACCCGACAATAACGAGAGTTAACTACCGTATTATTAATCAAACAGGCACTGCACTTACATTGTGTTTACATTGTTTCCACTATCAAGTACACAACTTTAGTGACACTTAAAACTTTTTACACAAACCTTACTGTACTTCACTAAAGCAACACACTACATCAACAAACTTTGGACTGATAACTTTTGGCTATCCAAACTCCATGTGGACTGGGGGGCAATAGGATACTGCGCAGAGGCTCTTGCGCATCGGTTATGCTCCCTTCAGAAATTCCTTTAAGTTGGGCATTAGTGAAAGCAAGGCTACTGAGATAGTTTTGGTACATCGTTCGATTGTCAACGCTAGATGCACTCATCGCTTTGCCCAATAAATTACTTGCGTTAAGTTGCGTGTGCGGACAGACTGGTGGGGGGCTGGGCCCACTAGGTGGCCTAAACTCTAATAAAATGGGGCTGCGAAAGTTTCGAAGAACTAACCCCTAAAATTGTTGCCTGACTACTAGCTTTAAATTTAAAGTAAAACATTATCACTAATATTTTTATTAACAGAAATTTCGTCGCAAGCCTAACTATTTAGGTATTATTTTGGAAATTTCGGGGTTTTTGTTGTAATTTCTAAAAATATTGTAGGTTGCATTATTTTAACCTGAAATACAACCTAACCAAATACTGTATATAGACTAATATAAATACATTGTTTCGTTTTGAAAATGTTTACAATAAAAATAATTGCTACACTCACCTCTCTCGAAGACGTGATAAAGCAAATTTCTTAAAATATTTTTTATCATGCCTTTTTGAAAATATGATATTATCAGCTTTAAAACCTATATATATTAGTATTTTAAACTTTCTCTCTTTATTTGTTTCACCCAACTTTGGGGTACACCAAATCAATCACTTTTTAATGTTCTGTGCCTTCCTCGTAGCCCAGTATTGCTTCATTCTTTGTGATCTTGCTTTTCTTTCTTCGTCAGAGATTTGGATCGTTCGCTTGGATTTGACTTTGCCTTGGAACCGTTGTTTTATGTCCTTGGTTATTGTTTTGGCTGTTCTGTCCATGAGCATAGTGTCAGTGATTTGTAGTTCTATTATGTCCTTCTCTGTTTCTCTAAACCAAAGTGGTTTGGCTCTTTTATTGTGAAAGTAGTCAAATATTTTTTTGGTTAGTCTATTTTTGTCCATTCGGAGGATGTGCCCATAAAAATCAATTCTCCTTTTTCTTATTGTGTCTGATAGTGTTTCAGTTTTTTGGTAAAGAGTTTCATTCCTGATGTGGAGTACTTGGTTGTTACGGAATTTGGGGCCTAAGATTTTTCGTAATATCTTTCTTTCTTTGATCTCCAGCCTTTCAAGTGGGCCCTGGGTTGTGAGAGATAATGTTTCAGCTGCATAATAAGGCTTCTGGTTTAATTATCATATGATAATGCCTTATCTTTGTATTCCAGGAGAGGGACTTCTTGTTGTATGTGTCTTTGGTAAGTTGGAAGGCTAATTCTCAACTTTATTTCTCCAAGATTCCATAGCTTTTTTATCTAGGGCGTTCCAGCTGATCCATTCCCCAAGGTATTTGAATTCTTTGACTATCTCAATGTATTGTTCTCCCACTTGAAGCTTTTTTGGTGGTTTTTGTATGTTTCATTTTAGTCTTTTCAAATGAAACTTTGAGACCCATTTTTAACGCTTGCTTCTGGAGTTCAAGAGTCTGTTCCTTAGCTTCTTCCAATGTCTCAGCTAGTAAGGCCATGTCATCAGCAAAAGCCAAACAATTTACCTTAATGCCTTTGTTCTTAGTTCCTAGTCTGATTCCACTATGCGTTTCCACTCTCTAACTACTTTTTCTAGAGCACAATTAAACAACAATGGAGAGAGTCCATCTCCTTGTCGGACTCCTGTTTTAATCTCAAAAGGGGTGGAAAGTTCTCCCAAGAATTGAACTTTGGAGAATGTATTAGTTAATGTTTCCCTAATAAGATTTGTGGTTTTGTTATCAAGGTCTAGTTCCTTTACAACCGAGAATAAGGATTCCCTATCTATAGAGTCGTATGCTTTTTGAAAGTCAAAAAAAATGATAACATAAGATTTAGCCTTTGACTTTTGGTAGGTCATGATGTGTTTGGTAGTTCATGATCACTTTAATATAACATTGAAAACAAAAAAATGAACCTTGACGGCCGTCAAATTCATTTTCTTAATTTAAATGAATTTTTATATTTCAAAATGCTAATTTATGTAGGTTTTAACGCAGCTTACGATGGTGGAATTTTATATTTAAAAACTTCTATGAAAAAATTATTTTGTAAAGATTCTGCCATTTTGAAACTGTAGAGCTGATTTTGTTGTATAACGGACTTGTCTAAACTATTATAAAAGTTGATTTTGGCGGCAGTTTCAAGCCTAACAATTTATAATTTTATTTTACACTTTTTTTTAAATCCAAAATTTCACCGTCACCATCACCTTTAAAATCTGCATAAAGTAGCATTTAAAAGTTTCAAATTATTTTGGAAATGAGAAAATAAATGTCATCGGTCAGGGTTTGTTTTCATATTGTTAATGTAATTTGAAAATGTTAATGATAATTTTTAGATTTTCAAAAAAAGTTTAAAATAGAAAAAATATTTCTGAAATATCTCTTGGTCTTCGTTATAAGTCCCTGGTTTATAGTCTACGCTCATGTAATATATTTCTGCAAATATTACTTGGCATTGACTATACACATTTATATCGCTTGTCAATAATTTATAGTCTACACTCATATGATATACTGCTGCAAATATCACTTAGCCTTGACTATACACACCTATATAGCTTGTCAATAATTTATAGTCTACACTCATATGATATACTGCTGCAAATATCACTTTGCCTTGACTATACACACCTATATAGCTTGTCAATAATTTATAGTCTACACTCATATGATATACTGCTGCAAATATCACTTTGCCTTGACTATACACACCTATATAGCTTGTCAATAATTTATAGTCTACACTCATATGATATACTGCTGCAAATATCACTTAGCCTTGACTATACACACCTATATAGCTTGTCAATAATTTATAGTCTACACTCATATGATATACTGCTGCAAATATCACTTTGCCTTGACTATACACACCTATATAGCTTGTCAATAAT